>CM042012.1:111034797-111064797 GCA_023525715.1 Cichorium intybus | reverse complement strand
GGCGGAATTCATTGACTTGAGAGGGATTAGGTGTTTTGGGGATCAGGGTGATGAAAGCAGTGCTAACCCCTTTTGGAATTTTGGGATTCATAGCAAAGTCATTCAACGCCTCTAACAGATCGGACTTAATTAAATCCCAATATCTTTTGTAGAATTCCATAGTGTAACCATCTGGACCAGGAGACTTATTAGACCCACATTGCCAAACCGCAGCTTTCATCTCTTCTTCTTCAAACGGGCGTTTTAGAGCATTTCTTTCCCTGAGAGAAATAGTAGAAGTACTTCCAAGGTCATGTGTCCAGTCACACTCATTATTATCTTTGAAAACTCTCTCAAAATACTCCTTGAAATGGTCTTTCACTTTCATTGGGTCCATCTCCCACTCTCTATTAATGGCTATCCCCTTTATACTTCTAGTATGCTTCTTCTTATTCAAGTTCCTATGGAAAAGAGCAGAGTTTTCGTCACCTTCAAGGCACCATTTGTTTTTGTTTCTTTGGGCAATGTCATCGTTATCTTTCTTCTCCTTCTCTCTGATTTTGCTAGTTAAGTCAAATCTCTCTTGAAACAGGGCTGCCGAGTTCCTTTCTTCTTCAATTAACTTGTCTATCTCTTCAATCCTTCTGACCCACATCTTGTATTCTTCAAGGGCTTTTCTGTCTTTTTCGCTCTTCCACTCCTTAATTTTACATTTTAAGAACCTAAGCTTTAAAGACAAACTAAAATTTTTTTTGTGATTCCCGTTTACAACAAACTCATTCCACACCTTGCAAACCAAATCGTCAAAGCCATCTTCTTCCATCCACGAGTTGTACAGTTTAAACGGGATATTTCCATAATTTCTAGTCACTTGTTTGAGAACTATGGGCTTATGATCAGAATGCACTCTAGCCTCAGAAGAAACTTCCACATTAGTCCAAAATGTTTCAAAACTATCACTTAAAAAATACCTGTCAAGTTTTGAGAGTTTAGATCCACCGCCTTTAATCCACGTGAACTTGGAATTGCTGTTTTTGACCTCAGTTAAGTTGTTTTGAGATATGAAATCATTGAACTTTTTTTGAAGCACTAAAGTCAATTTGAGAGCCCCTTCTTTCACATTCTTCTCTCACTTCGTTAAAGTCACCGAATATAACTGCCTCTCCCTGCCAACTAACTAAGACAGCAGAGATAAAATCCCACAAATCCTTACGTTTAGCTGGAAATTGGCTCGCATACACATTGAACATACACAGGCGGATATTATTTTCAGCCCATCTGCCTTGAACTACGATGCAATCCTCTCTAACTATGGAATTGTCTCTGCAGAACATGAATTTATTCCAAATACTGAGAATTCCACCCCCACGGCCCACTCCATTGACTGAAACAAAGTCAAAGTCAGGACGGCCCCAAATTTTTTTCACAAGCATATCAGACACATCTTTTCTCTTAGTTTCTTGAATACCCACAAACAAGATTTTGTGTTTTGAGATCAAATTGAAGATCCAACTGACCTTATAGTCTCCTTTCCCTAAACCATTAGCATTAAGAGATAAAATATTCATCTTGGATGAGTAGAATCCCCTTTCTTCGCTTCTCCGCCGTGTTTCCTTCCCTTACCTCGTGTCTTCCTTTTAACGAACCCACAGACTTCACTGATTTCTTCGAATCTGTTGGAAATTCCGGACCCCAATGAGCTTGCCTCCGTTTTGTATTCTCCACCTCCATTGATGGAACTGATTTGACTAGAGGACGAATTGCTTCTTTTTGCTTGACTCCGTGTAATACGAGGTGAAAGAATTGGAGCTTCTTTGTTCAATTTATTCCCTGAGTAAGTCGCACAATCAGGAGGATTTACTTCCCTCCCATTTTCTAAGATTTTCAATTTATCCTTAATTGGAGTTTCTCTATTTAGAAGTGTCTTAAGAGTATCTGAACAAAGTCCCCTCCACGCAACTTGATTTTCCTCCTCGTTGATCTGGGCTGTGTTTAGGCTATTTTGGGTGTTGGGCTCAGGATCCAACAGTGGGCTACATTTATTAGGCTCACTTGGGCTTTGATGATACGAGTTTGTCTTTGGGCTCCCTTTTAGACTCACCCCAACAACAGGGTCCACACCATCTTTTTTGCTTTCTACCATTTTTTCAAATTTACTTCCATCATTAGCTTCCTCGATCTTTCCACTTTTTTCATTTTCCAACTCACGTGACGCCGACTTGCTTAGAGTCATTCCTGGAGTTTCTTGAGCGGCAAAATTACAGCTTGACCCTTCACCTTCCTCGTCAGAAATTTCTTCTGACATTTCTTTCTCCGACGACCGGAAATCCTCCTCCCCGTCTGAAAATTGCTGATCATCGTGCTCTCTATCGTTTGTGTTACAATTCTCCTTGGGCTCATCAAAGCCTTTAATTTCACCTTCCACTTCATAAACTCTAACTTTATACAATGTGTTTCCTAACTTGACTTTGACTGTTTCATTAATACCCGCCATATAAGATGTTCTAATACAGACTCTCCCATATGATCTATCCGTACAAGAGTCCCTGCATGGATCCGTAATTACCACGTCTCCCCACAACCTCCCTACTTTAATGAAACTACTAGGGCACCAAGCGTGAATCGGAATGCCTTCAATCCTGAGCCATGCAAATCTATCCAAAATCTGAAAATTATCGTTCCACCTTGATAAGGAATTGAAGCATGCTCGGATTTCGACACTAGATTGAATTATCTCCTCATCCTGCTCCTGATTTGTGTCAAATAACACCCAAAGACCTCCCAGATATATCACTATCCTTTCATTCAATCCTTTAATGACGCACAGATTTGAGATAAGGTTTAATTTACTAAGGCACTTAACTTCTCCCACTAATTTGTTCTTTAGCCTTTCTGAACTTTCCTTAACTTCTTCCACATCAATCTCTACTGTCTTCAAATTGTTGAGCGAAGGCTCTCGAACTTGATCTTCCGGCTTCGAATTCTCTTCCGTCTGTACTCTAGTGTTACATTTGACAACATCAACGAAGGAAACATTAGACCTCCTGAAGCTTCTCTCAGCATCGTATTTTCTACTGACTTCCTTTTCAAAGCAAGGAGATGGCCTTTCTCCTCTTTCAAACCTTGCAATTCTAGCAAACAATTTGTATTTTCCCAGCCAAATTCTATTCAGCATTTCCTCCTTCTTTCTGACATCGGACATCCTGTTGAACCTAACAAAACCAAACCTAAGACCCCGCTTATCCAATTTGTTGCTGATAAAGAGGTCTACTAGAGTTCCCATCCTCTCCAGTTCCTTCTTGATTTCGTCTCTGGACCAGTCTCTAGGTAAACTTGACACGAAGTATGTGGTAGCTTCTTTGAATCTCCATCTATCTTTTGGCCTGTCTTGCTGAACATCTCCCTTGGAGACCCACCAGAAAACCCTCCGGCGAGACTCATTGCCTTGCCGGAAATCGCCACCCTTTCTCTCTCTCATTCTCTCTTTTTTCATATATATATATATATATATATATATATATATATATATATATATATATATATATATATATATATATATATATATATATATATATATATATATATAGATATATATATAAATAAATATATATATATATATATATATATATATATATATATATATATATATATATACACATATATATATGTATATACATATATATATATATACATATATATATATATATATATATATATATATACATATATATATATATATATATACATATATATGTATATATATATATATATATATATATATATATATATATATATATATATATACATATATATATATATATATATATATATATATATATATATATATATATATATATATATATATATATATATATATATATTTGAAACACCAACTATCATTAAAACAAACGAGCCAAAAGCCTTAGCAAGAAACTAAGGAGCTCGAAAAACAAACAGAAAATCACAGCTTCTTCGCCGCTAATCTAGGGTCATTCACCCAACAACTCAAATCAATCTCCATTTTTTTTGCTCGGTTAGAAATCCAAACAAACACCTCATTCTGAATTTGGGCTAGAATTTCTACCACCTGTCTAGGTTTACGATCAAAAGTGCAATCATTTCGATTTCTCCAAAGCATTATTAGAGTAGCAAAACCAATCACTTCTAGCACCTTTTCCTGTACCCGACTTTGAGCGTTAGATTTGAGCCAAACAAGGATATCTTCCAAGTTTCCCTGGAATCTTCTATTAAAGTTCCACCAAATGCAAATTTTATTACACACCTGTCTGGCCATTGTGCACTCGACAAAGACATGTTGGATCGTTTCAGGAGCTTGTTTACACCCGTCACATAAACTAGAGTTTTGTCCCATCCCCATTGAAGTCAACACCTCTTTGACCGCCACACGTCCTCTGTGAAGTTTCCATATAAATATGTTAACTTTGTTCGGAACCCATTTATTCCACAGATTCTTCCCAAATTGACTGTTGATGTTTCTTCCTAATTTCATTCCGGAACCAACTTACCTTAAATGACTCTTTTGCCCTCCTGAAGATTTCCACTCTTCCTTCTTCTCATTTAACACTACATTCTCCACACACTTATTTATCAAATCAAATTCTTCTTGCGTTCTTCCTTGTCTCATAATCCTGCTCCACTCCCAATCGCCTCCACTCCCTTCTAATCTCTCGCAAACCTTGCAGTATTTATTTGTTTCCATTTGAAACAGTCTTGGGAATCTGTATTCAAAAGGGTCTTCTCCACACCATCTATCTTTCCAGAATAATGTGTTTTTACCGTCTCCCACTTCTCTCCTAATCAGTCTCTTCGGGTCCAGACCATCTTTTCTAAGATCCTTACAAACTTTGGTAATTTTTTCCAAGTATGCCCCATCTTCACTTCTGTATCCTCATTAACTCCACTTCTATTTCCATGAATACTATTAACAATCTTAACCCATAGAGCTTCCGGTTCTTTTTTGAGTCTCCAACACCACTTCGCCAACAACGCTTTATTTATGTCTTCCAAACTCCCTAAGCCCAAACCTCCATCTTCCTTATCCTTTAAAACAACCCCCACTAGAAACAAAACCTTTTTCTCCAAGTTATTTACACCCTGGTTCTCCAATTGGCAAATGAAGTCTTCCACGTCCATCGGACTTAAAGGACTCAGAGCCCACCAGCCTTGAATCTTAGCCCAAGTTTCTTTAGCCTCTTTACATGAAATAAATAAATGGGTCACCGATTCCTCCTTATCCAAACAGAAATCACATTGGTTTGAGTTCACTCCAATTCCTTTTTTCAACAAATTCTGTTTAACAGGCAAGCGATTTTTTAGAAGTCTCCATATAAAAATATCAATTCTTTTTGGAAACCACTTGCACCATCTATTCTTTCCAATCGCAATTTGAGACTTCATGATAACTTGATTTCGCATCCATTCAACTGTGAATCTATTATTTGGACCTCCATTGCAAATCCAAGTATCCAATTTATTCGATAGATTGATTGAAGGGATAGAATTCTTAAGATTTTCGAATTCTTCATTACTTCTGCCCTCCCGTATGTTGCCTCGCAAACTCCAGTTGCCTCCTCCCAAGCCGATTCTATCTTCAACTGTAGCATTATGGTTATTTTCTAAACGAAATAAACGAGGGTAAACTTCTTTTAGCGGGATTTCTCCCATCCAAATATCCATCCAAAATTTTGTCTGTTTACCACTCTCAATTTTCCTGCGGATAAGAGACCTTAGATCAATATTTATTTCTTTAAGGTCTTCCCATTGTTTAACGATTCTCTTCCATGTATGACCAATCTTCTCGCTCGCTCCGTTTTCTTTCCACATTTCACCGTGTATGCTGTCAATAATTCTACGCCACAGAGCCGTGTCTTCTACTTTGTATCTCCAGGCCCATTTAGCTAAAAGGGCTTTGTTTAAATCCTCCAGAGCACCGACACCCAAACCTCCCAAACTTTTATCCATAATTACCCATCTCCATTTGGCCCATGCTATTTTTTTCTGATTATCTCCTCCACCCTAGAAAAACTCTCGTCTGATTGCTTCGAGAACTTTCAAAATGCTTTTAGGAACTTTAAACAAAGAGAACAAAAAATTACCTAGACTCCCCAATACGTTACTAGTCAACGTATGCCTTCCACCAATCGACAGCATCCTTATTTTCCATTTGCTGAGCTTCAATTTGAATTTGTTCACCAAGTTCTTCCAAGGATTGAGAGTCCCAGAATTTACTCCTAAGGGCATGCCCAAGAAAATCGAGGGAAAACTCCCTGCTTTGCAGCCAAGGATCAAAGACATCGTCTCCATCGCTTGTCTAGATTGACCAATGCCAAAAATACAGCTTTTTTCTAGATTTATCCTAAGGCCTGCAGCTTTTTGGAAACAAAACAGAATACGTACAAGATTAAGAATGTTATCTAAAGACCAATCTCCTATAAAAACAGAATCGTCAGCAAAAAAGAGATGAGAGAGAGGGACTCTATCATCCCCCACCTCCACCCCTTTGAAAGTTCCATCTTCCTCCGCTTTTGAAACTGCATTGTGCAAACCTTCCATTACCAGTGTGAACAGGAAGGGGGATAAGGGATCCCCTTAGCGGAGGCCACGACTTAAAGGAAAATCATCAGAGGGACTAGCATTGACGAGGACCGAGGAAGTACCCGAGCTCAAACACACATTGACCCATTTCCTCCACTTAGTACCAAAACCCTTCTGTTCCATCATCGAATCAAGATATTTCCACGAGACCGTGTCATACGCTTTCGCTATATCTGACTTGAATATAAAGATTTTTTTCTTTTTAGCTTTCGCCCAATCTATCACTTCATTTACAATAAGAGGGCCATCGGTAATTTGCCTATTCTCCACAAAGGCGGATTGAGAATTGTCTATCAATTTCGGGAGCACTCTCTTCAACCTATTCGCCATCAACTTCGATAAGATCTTATACACACCAGAAATTAAACTTATGGGTCTAAAATCTTTTACCGAGCTTGGGTTCAAAACTTTAGGGATGAGGGTAATAAAAGCGGCATTAATACCCTTTGGAATCACCGGTCTACTGTGGAATTCATTAAAAGCATCTGTCACCTCCTTTTTGATATTCTCCCAAAATCTTTTGAATAACTCTATAGTGAACCCGTCTGGACCCGGAGACTTATTACGACCACACCCCCATATCGCCGTCTTGATTTCATTTTCTTCAAACTTTTTTTTCCAATTCTGCTTTTTCTGTCTCATTTAAATGTGAAGAATTGTCTAATTGTTGTTCCCAATTGCAATCTGGATCAGCTTTAAAACATCCTTCAAAATATTCTTTAAAGTGTCTCTTAACCCTTTCTGGATCAGCCTCCCATCTACCTTCTATATTTATTCCTTTGATTGAATTTATATGCTTCTTTTTGTTGATACTTCTATGAAATAGAGCACTGTTCTTATCTCCTTCAAGGCACCATCTATTCTTAAACTTCTGAGCATTATCTTTATTTGACTTAATTTCCATCTTTCTAACTTTCGATGTAATTTCCAGTCTTTCTTTTAAGAGTTCAATGGAATTTTGCCCTTCCTTAAAAGATTTATCTATCTCTCTTAATCTCTTGGATAAACTCTCTTTTGCTTCCGCTTCCTTCTTGCATCTGTCTACATTCCATCTTCTAAGTTTTTCTTTAATTTCTTGCAGTTTTTTCATGATGATAAATAATTTCGTGTGATGTCCATCTATATATAAATTCTCCCACGTCTGAATCACAAAGTTCTGACAATCTTCTTCTTCTAGCCAAGAATTGAAGAGTTTGAACGGAACCTTTCCATAATTTCTTCTGACTTGCTTCAAAATAATGGGTTTATGGTCCGAGAAAAGTGTAATTTCCAGTTCAGCTTCATAATTTGGCCAATGGTCTCCAAAATTATCCGAAACCAAAATTCTGTCAAGCCTCGAGAGTTTTTCTCCTCCACCTTTTATCCCCGTAAAGCCCGCTCCATTTGTTTTAATGTCTATCAGGTTATTAAGATTTATGAAGTCGTTAAACATTCTAGAAGCCCTCTCATCCCACTTAGACCCCCTTCTTTCTGAAGCTTCTCTGACTTCATTGAAATCTCCGAAAATAACTGCAACACCCTTCCAGTTCTTCAGAAACGAGTTCACAAATTCCCACAATTCCTCCCTTTTGGCCACCTCCTGACTTGCATATATGTTTATAAAACATATATCCATATTGTTTTCTAACCATCTCCCCTGCACGACTATACAGTCATCTCTACAGATCGATTGACTTTTTGAGAATAAGTATTTGTTCCAGCTTGTGATCAGACCCCCTCCTTGACCTTTACTTTCTTTAAACACAAACTCAAAATCGTTACTACCCCATAAGCGTTTAACGATTTTGTCTGTACACTCCTTTCTTTTTGTTTCTTGAAGGCCAATAACACCCGCTTTATGCGTTTTAATCAAATTATTAACCCAATCAAGTTTGAAATCGCCCTTTCCAAAACCATTTATGTTTAGCGATATGAGATTCATGGGTTACCGTTTAATTTTCCTTTTTTGATGCTCTTCCTCTGTTCTCTGCCTCTTCCTTTTCCTTTGTAAATTCCACATTTAGCACCCACTTCGATGATTTTCAGTTCGCTATCTTCCACCCCTTGTAGATAGTTGCTCGAGATTTCCTCCGAAGAAATTGACTCCTCACTTGATTCCTTGTTTCGAGACTTCCTAGCTTGGCTTCTTGTCATTCTTCTCTCCCAATTTATCTTGCTCTCAACGCTGTTTTCCATACTCTGTGTTTTATTATCAGCTTTATCTTCTCTGGCTTTTATTTCCCCATTTGCCCCTTCTGTCTGATTAACGATTGAATCTTTAATTTCATCATCCCTCCTTTTGATTTTATCTTTTATCGGCGTTGATGTCGAGAGGAGATGTTTTAATCTATCAGAAACTCCAATTAAAGCTTCTGGTATACACTCCTTCTTTCTATGATCCAAGTCATCTTGGGTTTTTTCCAATGGGTCATTTTCCCACTGTCCTTCCTGGTCCTTTTTTGAATTATTAATTTGGGCCCCCTCCATTTTTTTTTCCTTATTTGGGCTCGAGACTCCATTTGGGCTAGCAATAACGTCCTTTGACTTATTGACTTCTGAATTTTCCACGTACTCCATCCCATTTTATTCTTCCAGAAAATTCTTTGCACCGCTTTCTTCTCCCCCCGTCGCATCTTCGAAATTATCGTTTGTTTTAATCATTATTTTTTTAGCGTGCTCCTCGGGACTAGAATATTTAACGAATGACTCCCCATACGACTCCTCATCTTCCTCATCGGAAAAATTCTCCGATGACTCAACTTCCGATTCCGATGAATTGTCTAATTTCCCCGATCCATCTTCTTCTTCCTGACCCAATTCCTCCCTGTTTTCCTCCATTCGCAAGAATGGATGGAATATCTTCTCCTCCAATTCTCTAACTCTAATTTTTTTTATTTTTGACCCACGGAAACGATAACAGTCTCATTGATCGAATCCATAATCATAGACAGAACAAATATTTTACTATCCGACCAATCCTGCTCTTCTTCTAAGCATGGATCTGTAATAACTACTTGTCCCCATAATTTCCCTATCTCTATGAACATGTTCGGACTCCTTGCCACCACCGGGAGGCCTTCAACTTTTAGCCACACATATCTCTCTTCAATCTCCACATCATCAGACCACTTCATTATTCGTTTAAAGTTTGACTGAATTTCATGACTTGCTAAGATCATTTCTTTCTCCTTCTCATTAGAAATGTCAAATAAAACCCAGTTTCCACCAAAGTATTTCACGATACCTTCACGAAGGCCTTCACTGACACATAGCTTTGCAATGTACATCAGATTATTAAAGCTTTTGACTTCGCCCATTAGCTTCTCCGTTAACCATTTCTGCTTTTGGATTATTTCATCCTTCTTAGTTCTTATTATTTTTACTAAATGGATCTCTCTTTTTTCTACCTTCCCCTGCATCTCCTCCTTAGATTGCTCCTCCATTTGCTTCCCTCCTCTAACCGCCTCAGCAAAGGATACGTTTGGTCTTCTTGCCCCTCTTCCATTCCCAATTTCTTTAACTTGCGATATTGTTAGTACTGATAGTCAAATCGTTGACCAACTCGTAGTTTGATATTTTAGGATTGTATTATCAAACTTCTTATTTTGATGGAATGAATTTACTTTTGTATGAATGTTTTAAACAAATACTTATATCTTGTGTATGTTGTCAACTTATATTTCGAATAAGTTGTGTTTCGATAATATTGTAACTATCCGAAACTCAATATTGAATTTCAGACCTTCAAGGGAACTCAGAATCAGAAAGTACCGCACCCAGAAGGAAGAGTTCGGAAGATCACATTCCGAACTAACACAGAAGATTAAGACATTCACAACCATATTTCCTAAGACACTCTGATTAAACCAGCCAGGACTCCAAAATCCACTCAGGATTTCGGACTATCAATATCAACAAATCTAAGGAAACATTACACTTAAACATTCAACAAAGAATACTGAAGACCAAAGAACATCAATAAGATAAGGCAAGGGATAAGCATTTCAACTTATAGGATATGATTAGACTAGATCAGGCGTGGCCCTCTAGAAGCATGTCTGTTGTACTTTAGAGTATTATTAAATTATAGACAAGCCACCCTAGTCTGACATTGTATTAGTATATTAGATTCACCCTTCCTTATCTGACTGAAGAGAGACGTGTTGTCTCCTCTTCAGTCCATATGTTATTATCCGAAGGTCCTCCCTTAGTCTATAAAAAGGAGACCAAGTTCATCTTCAGTCCTCATGGTTTTGAGAGACTTTATGTAACACTTCTACTTATCAATACAATCTCTCATTCCATCAACTCTTGTGTTCTTATCTGCATGTCTCACTGTTCTTATCTTTCTAACTCTCTTTCTAGCACTCTTTAATTCTAGTCTTTACTTTCCAAGTTATACAACTTTTAATCCATATTATTTATTGTTGTTGAGCTATTAAGATCTATTCTAAGTATTACCTCATTATTATAATTCTGCAACCACATCAAGTCTTCGGACTTGTCCATCTCAAGTCTCAGGACTTGTCCCTCCGAAACCTTCAGTTTCGGACCTTTACTTTCCGCAATCTTCATTTCTGCATTTAATTAGAATAATTGGCGACAACAATTGGTATCAGAGCCTGAATAGTTGTTCATAAGATTCTAAGTGCCTATTTTGCTCAAAACCCTTGCTGTAGCAACAACCTTAGAATCCTCTGTGGATCATTGCATGCTATTATAGCTCAAAAATCTTAATCTCTCTCTCGAAATTCTTTTCCATCATGTAGATGAACTATTCTCTGAATGTTGCTAACAGTGTTGGAGGCTCCAATCGAGCTCCTATACTCATTCCTACTGAGTATAATGGCTGGGCATCTCGTATGCGCAACTATCTCAAAACCAAAGGAAAACATATTTGGCGTTCAGTCGAAGAAGGACCACATCTTCCAACGTACAACCCTAGACCAGACACTGCAGAAGAGGCTCTAGGTGGTACTTCTCATCCAAGGCTAACTCCCTTAGATATAGAGAAAATGGACAATGACCAAATAGCTTTCACCGAAATTCAATGTGGAATTCCTCCAGAACTCTTCGATCTCATACAAACTGTATAACAGCCCAACAGATCTGGGTTCTTTTACAAAATATGTTCTTAGGAACAGAGGAGGCAAAAGACCAAAAACTGGTTTCAAGTCTCTCTGATTACACCCACTTCTCAGCATTTCCCGGAGCATTCACCCAGTTCTCCATAATTGTAACCAGGCTTCTAAGTTCAGGAGCAGAAAGAACCAATCAGGAAATCAACCATCGATTTCTTGAAGGACTTGGAAAAGACTTGATGCTTTTCAAGATGATCCTTCAAAACTCTGGAAAGCTGAAAACTTTCAACATGTACCGACTGTACAACAATCTTATTGGACAAGTGAATGACATAAAAAGCAATCAACAACAGCAACAACTTGGTGGACCTCTGGCTTTAGTTGCTAGACATAACTATCCAACGATGGGAAACAACCCTCAGCAATTGGTACAATATCAACAAGCATCTCAGCAACAAACCAACCAGAACATTCCTCTACCACAGCTTGCTCCCACTCAAAACTTGCCACAACCTCAGCAACCAAATCCTATACCTTCATATCACCCTTCTCATCCTCAAATCTCCTACCCTTCAAACTATCAAAACCCATCGGTTCAATACCAATCATCTCAAATCTCACAACCATCCATTCAATCAAAATCTCCTACCTTTGCACTTCCAGCACCAGTACAAACTACTGAATCATACTACTCAGAATACGATGAAGCAGAAGAAGCAGCTTATCAACATGAGATTGCTATGATCAGTCAGAAGTTCAACAGAATACCATCACACTCCGGCCCGAAAAAGAACTACCGTCCTTCAAACCAAAATTCTGACTATCAACCCAGAAGCAATTATCAGAAAGGGCATCAACAATCTGGTCAGAATCGTTACTATCAGAAACCAGAAAATCAACATCAAGAAAAATCAAAAACAGCTCCAGCTGACAGCACCAATCTAGCTCCAACTTCTGAGAAGAAAGAATCCGAAGTAATCAAATGCCACAACTGCAGAGGCCTATGGCACTATGCTGCTGACTGCAGAGCACCAAGGAATTATACGAAAGCAAAAGAAGAAGAAAAAGTCAAAGCATTTGTAGCATCAGGAAACGTCGAGATCTGGTCCTCAGGAGATGATGATGAGCAATTTGAAAACAAGCGAAAACGAGGAAAAGGATTTGGAGAATGTATGATGGTGCAGGGAAATCGAGAAACTCCAATCCCAGGGTTGACAAGCTCCAAACATCTTGAGAACACCGCCGAATCGTCATCTACCTACATACCAAAGAACTACGCCTTCATGGTCAACCACAAATCAGGCAAAGTTGTAAGTATCATCGAACAGGTACGTAACATGCTCCATACACATCAATTTTATTCTAATAATCTAGAACCTACTCTAGAAAAATATCTAACACTTGTGTAGATGCCTTAGCTGCATACCAGCGGGTTCTGGAAGAAAGGGATGATGGATATGACGAAGTGTTAAAGTTGAAGAATAGGATAGAAGATAAAAAGCTATTTTGTGATAAACTTACTGCTGATTTGAAGATCGAACAAACTTCTAGGACTTTGTTAGAAAATTCAAATCAGCTTTTGACATCACAAAGGGATTTAGCCCGGAGTGATAGTGTAAGATTAAACAAATTAGTAGATCAGTTGTATCATGCAACTGAAGTTTTCAAATCTCCTGCTAATACTAACTCTTTTGAAAACACTTTCAATTGGGGATGGGCAAGAAAAACCACAAATAAAAACTATCCTATTTACAACAGAAAGAGTCCATTCTTTCAGTACCCTTCAAATGAATATGATGATAAACACGATGAGGACACAACCAAGAATCTTTCTAAAATTCCTTTCAATGAATCAGAAAATGCCATTTCTGAGTAAAAAATAGGAGTTATCATTCCCTTCTCATATTTCTCAGAAGCAGACACTGCCGAAATCAGCAAATTGTCTACGGCTTCAGTCCCATTCATGCCCAGACATATGACCACGGTCACAAACTATCGACCGTCAAGTTCTCAGCAACACTCTTTAATAAAAAAACCAACAAAGTAACTGTGTTACTGAAGAATGTATTCCAGACTCTAAGAATCTGGAAAATTCAAATAAAGAGAAGGTTGATGAGGAAATTGAAATGGAAAAGTCCCCAAGCAGTATGATCATTAAAAATGATTGCAACAAAATTATAATCAGAAACCCTAATGTTGTTGATATGTCCAACATGACTTCAGAACCTTCGAGTCTTGACACAAAGTCGTATGAAGATAAATCACAACAGAGTTTTTCAAACAATCCTATCAAAATTTCGATCAAAAAACTTAAAGTCATTTATGAAGGGACAAGCTCCTTGAATGATTCTTTATCTGACTCTTCCCCAAGAGAAATTTTTCAAAAAGGAAAAGGAAGGAATCTAACCAAACAAGGAATAAAACCAATCCTAAACAGAAAAGATCTCCGATCTCCTCGATCTCACGCAAGCTTTGAACAGAAAAAATGCTTCTACACCCAGAAACGATCAGAAGCTAATTAAACTATTGTCACTCCAAGTCATACTCAGAGATCAACTTCTTCCACACCACGAAAGTACATCCACAAGGGATTACTTCCTACTCCAAATATCAAACCCTTTCAACAATTTCGAAATATCAGAAACTCCGATTACAACTCAGAATTTCCAAAATTAAAGAGAAATTCGAAAAATATTCAAAATAGTCACACAACCTCTAAGAAACCCGTGAATGAACTCTCTAAATCATTTTCAAGTATCATCAGAAGCAACAAAAAAACTCCAAAAGTTATCGGAACCAAGGTTCAGAATTACAATCATTCTGAATCCACTTCGAAAATCTTAAAGCGACAACAAAATATTACTTGCTGTCATTGTTGCAAACATCATTCTAAAACAATCAGTGTCATGGATTTAAAAAACCCTAAGCATTCAACGAAAAACTACTCTCCAAAACTCCCAAAGAGATTGGTTGAAAAATGGATCGTAAAAACACTCACTTATGAGTCAAACCTATCTCCTGAAATTGAAACTCCCATCAAATCAGTTGTCAAAAATGAATCTTCCATGTCCATAAAAACAAATGGGACCAAACAAGTTTGGGTACCCAAACTAACTGTCTAATCTTTCAGGCACTTAGTACTGAAGAGCAGGATGACGAATGGCTAATAGATAGTGCCTGCTCAATGCACATGACCGGAAGATTGGAGTTTCTAAGAGATTACAGAGAAGTCAGCTTTGGAGGATACGTCACATTCGGTAATGACACAAATGGCATCATCAAAGGCTATGGTGTACTTACAAACGGAAACTTCACCATTCAGAAGGTTGCCTACGTTCTCGGACTTAAACACAATCTCATAAGTGTAGGTCAACTGGTCAGTACCGGTCTACGAGTTGAATTCGAAAATGAATTCAGTTACATCATGACGGGCAACAGAGACAGATGTCTAATAAAATCTTCAAGACAACTCAACATGTTTCCATTAGACATCTCTATGTTTATCGGAAAACCAAGACTTTGCCTATTGTCAAAAGCACACTCCGAAATCAGTTGGTTATGGCATCGGAAACTAGTTAGTAACAGGAGAAATGGTCAGAGGAATGCCGCTTCTGAGGTTTGACAACGAAAACTTATGTGCAGCATGCGCATTAGGCAAGCAAAAGAAGAAACCTCACAAATCAATCACCGATTCAAGTATTACTCGTCCATTAGAACTTCTCCACATGGATCTCTGTGGTCCATCAACTGTTTCCAGTCTGAATCACAATAAATATATCCTAGTTATCGTGGATGACTTCTCCCGATTCACCTGGGTATTTTTCTTAAGATTAAAATTAGACACCTTCCCAGAACTTAAGAACTTCATCACATCAATTGAACTCAAAATTCAACTACCAGTAAGAAGAATTCGAAGTGATAATGGTACTGAGTTCAACAACAAGCAAATTGAAGAATTTCTAGCATCAAAAGGAATAGAGCACAACTTCTCAGCACCATATACACCTCAACAAAACGGTGTCGTAGAAAGAAGAAACAGAACGTTAGTGGAAGCAGCTCGATCAATGCTGACTTTTGCAAATCTTCCTCTAACATTCTGGGATGAATCAATTGCAATAGTATGTTATGTTCAGAATCGATCCATCATCAACAAACGATTACAGAAGACTCCCTACGAAATCTTAAACGGGGAAAACCCAATGTCAAATTTCTTCGCATCTTTGGCTGCAGATGCTTCATTAAAAATAACAAAGATCATCTAGGAAAAATTTGCACCCAAAAGTGATGAAGCAATATTTATGGGATACTCCCCAAGATCAGTAGCCTATCGTGTTCTAAACAAGAGAACACGAGTCATTGAAGAAAGCTTCGACATAGAATTCAATGATCAGTATCAATGGAGAAAGAAGAATCAAGATATTCTATACGTAATGGAGAATGATATTCCTATAGGACATCGACCCATTCATACAGTCGAAATTGATTACGACATGCTCTTTGACCAACCAGAAACTGCAAAAGAAGCCGAAGTTGTTCACTCTCCAGATGCTATTCAGCAACTCATCTCAGCATCAGGACCCTCAAGTTCATCAGAACCTAATGCATCCGACAATCAGACAGACCTTCCGATCAACACTCCAACAATTAAGGGGGAGCCTCTGCTCCCTTCTCCGAATCATCAGACTCAGAAGGAACCCTCAATCCCAGCAACCTCTGAGGGGGAGTCTAGACTCCCTACACATGTAGATGGAATACCTCAATCCGAGAGTGACCAACCCTCAGAAGATACCTCGCCATCAGATAATCCATTAGAAGATGTCATAGCCCACTCCTCTGATGCTACGATTAACAATTCACCTGTATTTATCTTTGAAGCCGATGAAAATACATCAGCTGAAGAATCACAAATTCAAAACACCTCTCCTGAAGACACCCACTTCATTCAATATATCTCCCCTCCTATTTCTGATCCAGCCCTCCTTCCACGCTTACATAAATGGAGTCGGAGTCATCCTCCAAACCAAATCATCGGAGATCCCTCATCCAAGGTTCAGACAAGGTCAAAGAAATCAATTCAGGATGAATGCCACTATGCCGCATACATCAGCAAAGTTGAACCAAAGACAGTCCTAGACGCTCTAGACGACGACGATTGGATCAAAGCCATGCAAGAAGAACTATCATAATTCAAAAGAAACAACGTTTGGGATCTTGTTCCGAGACCCTCCAATCACAGAGTCATAGGTACTAGATGGATCTTCCGAAACAAACTTGATGACATGGGCAATGTAGTCAGAAACAAAGCCAGATTAGTGGCAAAAGGATATAGTTAGATCGAAGGACTTGACTATGATGAAACGTATGCACCTGTAGCTAGACTAGAAGCCATTCGAATCTTTCTAGCCTACGCTGTACATAAAAATATTATTGTACATCAAATGGATGTAAAAAGTGCATTTCTTCAAGGTGATCTTCAAGAAACAGTCTACCTTCAACAACCTCCAGGTTTCGAAGATTTATCACGACCCAATCATGTGTATCGTCTGAATAAGGCAGTATACGGTCTAAAACAATCACCCCGAGCTTGGTATGAAACATTATCAACTTTTCTAGTATCATCAGGATACAGAAGAGGAGTCATCGATCCCACATTCTTTGTTCGATCACATCATGATTGTTCAAGTCTATGTAGACGATATCATATTCGGATCAACAAATCAAGCAATGGTTGATGAATTTGCAAAAGTGATGACAGACAAATTCCACATGAGCATGAATCGAGAAATAAACTTCTTCTTAGGCCTTCAAATCAAACAAACCAAAAGAGGAATCTTCATACATCAAGAGAAATACACAAATGAACTTCTGAAGAAATTTTTTGTTAAAAATTGTTCTACTGCCAAGGTTCCGATATCCACCAACCATAAAATCTTTGTAGACCTCGAAGGCGAGCCAGTAGATCATAAGTTGTATCGAGGGATGATAGGCTCACTATTGTACTTAAAAACAAGTAGACCCGACATCATGTTTTCAACCTTCCTGTGTGCCACATATCAAGCTGCTCCGAAAATGTCACACCTGACACCAGTGAAGAAAATATTCAAATATCTCAAAGGGATTAAAGCAATGCGACTATGGTATCCAATCGTAGACAACTTTAAACTCCAAGCATTCACCGATTCGGACCATGCCGGATGCAAATTGGATCGGAAAAGCACATCCGGAGGCTGCCAATTCTTTGGTGGAAGATTAGTCAGCTGGTCCTCCAAGAAACAAAACTGTGTCGCATTGTCATCAGCAGAAGCAGAATATGTGGCTGCATCCACCTGCTGTTCATAAGTTCTCTAGATGAAAACTTAGCTAATGGATTATGGTTACCGATTCGTTCAAGTTCCTATCTATTGTGACTCCAAGAGTGCCATAGCTATTTCTCACAATCCTATTCAGCACTCTATGGCCAAACACATCGATTTAAGATATCACTTCATCAAGGATCAAATCTTAGAAGGTAACATCAAACTCTATTTCATTCCTACCGATGAACAAGTGGCTGATGTCTTCACAAAAGCCTTAGATTCCACTAAATTCAACAATTTTCTGGACAATTTGGGTATGCTAAATCCCGACTCTGACGTCTTCAGAGAATGATAGTCAGTTTCCAATCATAACCCACTCAGCAAGTTAGTCAGCACTGAACAACTTCTGACTACACTATCAGTAATTAAGTCTTCCGACGTCTCTCATAATTGTCTCAGAAAATATACCTCTCAACACTCTCATCAATAAGGGCTATTCATAAACACACAAAAGATAAACATACTTTCATTTATATAAAAGGAAGTTACATTCACTGAATCCATTATGTCATACACCAAAAACACCTTAAAAACTATGACTTAAGATTCTATTACAAGAAGACAGTTAGAAAACATTAAAAACAAAAGATCATTACTTCTTCTCCCCTTCTCCTTAATGCTTGTTGTACTGCCACTTTGGAGGATTGCCATACGTAAAGTTCTGTGTGATTCGCACCGACGAATCACACACTCGCACAGTCTTCCCGCCTAGCAGCACAACATCATACACATCGTCGCCGATCACGTCGTCGACGACACCGCTCCACCACCCCTGTCGATCCCATGCATCGACATAGTCTCCGACTTTGTATTCCACTATCACGGTCGGCGGAATAGGACGAAGAAGACCGTATTTGACCCTCACGATCATCATCTTTCCGGTGGTGTTGTCCGGCAAATACCTCAGCTGCACCTCACACCGTCGTTTCCAAGTTTTTATGATCACCCCCTCGTAAAATCCTCTAGAAAAATCTCCTTGAGTCAGTTTCACTTCAACCTCATCAAAACAATTGAAGAAAAATCGATCCATGTTGAAAGCAAACTAAGTTTAGTTAATTTCTTTCTTGATACGAGTGGTTAAACACACAGTCGAAAACCCCTTTTTATAACCAACCAGCATGCCCATTCATCTTCTCTAATCCATTTACTTAGAGGTCATAATGACCCTAGTGGGCAGTTAATGCACCCGTCACATCAGCATCATGGCCTAAAACGGTTGATTAGACAGTTCGACAACTTTGATCGCGAAATGGATAAACTGATCTTGCTCCCATACTGATTGTTCTCCTTTCCCAAAACTGACACATCTTCACCTAACCCTCCAAATCCCCCTATCTCTATACCTTTTCCCTCTAAATACGACAAACTCTATCTTCTCTCCGAACTTCTCTCATCTCCGACTTCTTCCTACACACTTTCTGAATGAAAAATTCTGGATCCCATTCACACATTCAAACAAACAACATAACTTGCTTTCATTCATAAAACCCAAAACATTACAACATACAACAAAAGCAATTTTCACATAATCCTAGCCATACAAGCAAACATACAGTCCGAAACAAGACACATAAAATACCAAGAAAACCAAAGCCTTCTTCAATCATCAGACCTTATAGTATTGCCACATCGGAGTCTCTCCAAGATGATACCTCTGATGAATTCTCAGTTCCGACTCATCAACAAACAGACGAGTCCCATCCACCAACACCACATGGAACTGATTGAATGGTGTCTTTCTATAAATGGCAGCTGGCCACCATCCTTGCCGGTACCACACCTCCACAAAATCAAACTGCTTAAACTCCACCAAAACCCTAGGAGGAACAGGTTGCAGATATGAAAAGTCCACATGCACGTTCATAGGACCACCAGTGGATCCATCAGTCAACGTTGTCATCTTTACCTCATAACGATGATTCCATACA
Organism: Cichorium intybus; assembly: GCA_023525715.1. Taxonomy (NCBI): domain Eukaryota; kingdom Viridiplantae; phylum Streptophyta; class Magnoliopsida; order Asterales; family Asteraceae; genus Cichorium; species Cichorium intybus. Next base: position 111,044,859 of record CM042012.1, on the reverse strand, counting down.
GACTTGATCACACCACTATAAACTGCACCCGCAAACTCACCATCTTGCATTCTAACTTCCACCTTCTCATCACGATTAAACGGACGTCTTGAAGCCATGTTGACTCTCAAAATCTTCACTTGTGTGATTTCTAAGTGTCATAAACAACCCCTTTTATTACCACTTCTTGGCACCTCATCACTTCGACATCAGTATTTTAGAGATGCGCTATATGATTTGACTGCTTATTTTAAGCGGTCTGCACCATAGTTCATCTCTACAGAAATGACATGACAACTCCTAAAGTTATCCATTGCACAACCACATTCAGAAAGCAAGTTCTGACCTCTTCTCTCCGGACTTCAATCAGAACTTTCACACATGTCTTGCTTCTGATCAATAGTTCTCCGAAATACTACCTTACTCTCCGAACCTTCAATTTCAAAACCTCACCCTCGGAATATATAGTTCTGACTCCTTTCCATATCTCAGAATTCTCATATTGTTATTCTCACTCAGAACATTTCCTCTCCGAACCTACCTCCTTATAGTTTCAAGTTTTCTCACCATCTCAGAACGCACAGCTCTACTGATCTATGACTTTATTCAGAATTTCTTCTTTCTGAACAAGTCTGAACTATCACAGTCATACCAGTCCGTACCCTAGACACCTCACCGTGACATATTTAATACGAGAATGAAAATTAAATACGAAATACATTTAATACCCAATAATTAAAATTCATATGATCCATTTTTTCTCCAACGGATATTCTCTCTGCCACACATGTCCGTCCTTTAATGGACCATCTCTTTTCATCATTTCTTCGCATTTAATGCCAAGCATACGCTTTTCTAACACAACTGTTCACACGTCCCTTCATTCTCGCAACCCGGCGGTTTCTTACACTTTTTAAAATTTTTATAACCGTTTCCTCTTATTTCAATCTCTCACACCTCTTTATCTTCCCCAACACTCCCTCTCTCGCCGCCGTCTCCAACCTCTCAACCCTAAATACCTAAAACCTTCCATCACTTCTCATCTCCTACATCCAAACTCTTCAATGGCCTCCCAATCCTAGAGCGACAATGATACTGTCACTGTTGCCCTCTCCAACCTCTACCTTTTAAAAGATCTCAAAGTTTACAAACCACACCTACGCGTTCTCCTTCACATACTCTCAAGACACCCACTGGCTAGAGCTTTCTTTCATCCACCTCCTTTTATACCAGTCTCCTTACTACAAGAAATCGTCTCCTCCGCCACCAAGTGTCCCTCCGGTTACGCCGTGACACTACATGACGATCAACGTATCGTCATCGACAAGAAAATCTTTGCAGCAGCACTACATCTTCCCTACTACGAATCCACTTTTGACCAACCAACCGATGGTGATCTCAAATCCATGATCTAGAATATGGGGTATATGTACGATTTGCCAAAATTATTTCACATGTCTAAAGGACACATCTCCCCCTTATGGCAATGCCTCATACATTATATCATTAAGTGCTTAACTGGCAAAATGGGCGATACAGACCAGTTAAACAGACGCCTCATGGGTCTCCTTTGGAGCCTCTACTCCGTTCGCAAAGTTGATTATGCAGCAATTCTGTTTGATGATTTCCTCGTCTATATACCTTCCTCCTTGAAACCAACTGGGCAAATTCACTCACCACGTTTTTGGGCTATGTGCATCGAGCACATCTATCAGAAGCTTCAAATCACCATTCCCACACCCAGATCAGACGACGACAAATTGGTCATGCCTAAAGCCAAACCCTACACTGCCAAAACAGACTCTATATTTGGGAAAATCCACAGACTGGCTGCCGAACTACTGAAATTGGCTGATCCAACAGACCCTGCTGTCATTTCTCATATCACCTCTACTGAAGGAGTAGCTGATTATCCACCTCACTCTCTCAAACAATGTGAGGCCCCCAAGAAACTCAAAAAGAAAGCTTCTGAATCCTTTTTATCCAAGCAACCACCCAAAAAGAAGCAACGAAAAGTCAAAATGGTACCTTTTTCATTAACTCTTTCTATTTATCAGAAGTCTCTCACTTCTGATATCCCCCTTTCTGTTAGTCAGATGTCTCATACTTCTGTATTCTCCCATTCTACTTATAAGGAGTTTCTTACTTCTGATATCCCCTCCTTTCATTTGTCAGAAGTATCTCACTTCTGAGTTTCCCTTTTCCCTTTGTCAGAAGATTCGTATTTCACTTGCCTCTGACTCTTCTCTTAACCTCTTGACAAAAATCCTCTATCTTAAAAAATCTTTTAATCTCTTATCACCACATTTTAAATCTTTGGATTGCATCAGTCTCACCATCTCTCTATGCTTAATTAACAGAAAATAAAAACAACTATTGGTTACTTTATCCTAATCTCACAGTTTCAAAGAAATACGAAATTCATCTATCTATAATGTTGTGCATTCAAATCACTTTTGATTCTCTAAGGTATGTATTACATCTAGTATACACAATCGGTATCTAACTTGTGTTCTTTATTTTTAGACATCTGAACCATCTTCAAAGGATTCCGAGTCAGAACATTTGGAGGAAAGACAGAACTCTCCAGGCTCGGAAGACACTTAGGAAGATATTCACCTGGAGGAAAAACAGAACTCACCTCCATCACCTAAAAAGAAATCACCAATCACCAAAGAGAATCCCAAAATTGATCTCCTACCCGATCTCACTCAACCTCCACCTGATGCATCCGAATTTGCTAAATGGAAGTTCAAGACTGCAGTTCAAGAACAACAAGCATTGGTTGAACGTATTCAAAATCAATTCGAGCATAAATAAAAGGAGCTTCAAACCCTTTTCATCTTTGGTCCCCCATCCGATAAGGACTCAGACCATGTCAAGTCCGAAAGAAAACGGATCAATGCATTCACTATCCAGCTCGATTCTCTTTTGCACTCCTCTCTAGAAAAACCAGTAGACTCCTCCTTCTACCTGTTTGATACTACTGAAACCAACTGGTCCAAGATTGCTTCAGCAATCGTCCCTCTTACCTGGGACAGATTTTGTACACAAGACCTTCAGAAAAAGACGCTACAGCAGCACACAGTCGAACAACCTTCTAAATCCAACTCCCGAGTACTCATCTCTGAAACTCAATCGATCCCTATCGGCACCTCCCTTTTTGGAGTTGATCAAGAAGTAGATAAACCATCATCTTCCCAGATGCATTTGGTCGATCTCAGTGACACCAATTCATCCTCTGACAAAGCTGCCAAAGATAATCCGCCTCCATCCATCAACTCTTTACTCAAGGATGACTCCCTTCACAGAAAGTTGACATCTTGACCACCCTCCTGACTGACTTAAAATCCTCACAAAATCAGGAGGCTATGATCAAAGAACTAGCAGCAATTAAAGATCGAGTAACTGCACTAGAGAAGAAAGACAAAGACATTCTTCTACGTTGCGACGATCAAGCGGAAAAGATCATCCACGATGGGCTCGCAACCCTTGATGCTCAATGAGAATCCGACGCAGCCAACATGATGAAGGCTGCACAAAAGATGCTCACTGAAGTTGAAAAATGTCAACAACAAGTTCCTGAGCTACTGACCAATGTGCAAACCAAGCTCAAAGACTCCATGGACCATATGTCCAACTATCTGAATGGAGTTCTGGCTGAAAACTTCTCCCTCAGAAGAACCAATGCTCTCCTCCTTCAAATGGTTACCCAAACCCTACAAAACATTACCGGCACCATGGCTGGTCCTATTGAACAGATCAAACTTTGCACCAAATTGAATATCGAAGCCATGGAAGCCATCCAAACCATGTATGATACGCCACTTCCTGATTGCATCAAGAAGGAAGTGACAGTTGTCTCCGACAAACTTGATTCCATTCTGGCCCGCCTGCCTGTGACCCCTTCCGTCCCTACAGGTGCCCCAGGAGGGGGGAAGGCGGATGACATGGAAATAGATACCACCGCTGGTCCAAGCGGAACAAAAGATCAAGGAGACACTCAGCAAGATGACGTAAACGCTGATAAAGGAGGAACCCGAGAAGGCACAAACAATGACAAGGATGAAGCTCATAATAAGGAATTGGGAAATGATCGTCCTATCAATTCTCCTCTAAAATCTCCTCATACTTCTCTGAAACCACCTTCTCCTCCAAAAATTCACACTTCTCCAAAACCACCTTCTCCCCACACTTCTCAGAAACCACCTTCTCCTACAAAAATTCAAACCCCAATAGAGAAAGATTCATCAGAAGACGACAAAATTTTTGTATACTCGCCAATCAAGGAATCTGACCCCCCAGAGGTCAAGGAAAAGAAATCAAAGTTCTTCGACTCTCAAGCTAATGAACATGCTGAAAATTTCAGCATTGAGTCAGAACCTGATCAAAACCAAGCTGATCCAACCGGTCCCAGCAAACCTATCTTTTCAAATATCACCAGTTACCGACCACTGACCGATTTGGATTACCAACCCTTCAAATCATACAATCCTCCCCCCACGTCCCGACACAACTGGGACATACCTCTGACTCCCAATGGAGAAAAATACCGATACACTCTGAACTTCTCTGCAGTATCAGGAGCTGACAAGGAGCTAGCTACTTGCTACAGGAATCTGCAATACTTCAAGAAATGGACCAAACCTCAAGTTGATACATGGTCAAATGAAGTAGTAACAGCCATTCGAAGTGTTAAAAGAAGAAAGTTTCAGAAATCAGAATTCTTTGAATACGAGCTAGTCATAAATGGCGACAACAACAACACGACTCTGATTACAGAATCCGACTTCCGAAACATGAATCCAGCCGACATCTTCTCAATAACTGTAAAGTTATCCCACAAAGAAAGTCGATATGCCAGGGAAGCTTATGTTGTAGCAAAAAGATTCCTACACCGCCTTGTAGATGAATTCTGCTACAATGATGCAGAAATGTATAAAATCCTCAAAGATCACCCTGAACCGCAGATCATTCCCAAACCTGACTTATCTTTGCCATATAATCGAGACAACTGGAAAAGAGGTGCAACATTCGATCCAGAACTCGGATTGGTATACAGAAATCCAGCAGAAAAAGGATCTTTTCTCTTTCTTCGCGCTGATCAGATCAGAAGAGTCTCCAATGGAATGATAAAAGAATATATCAAGGCTGTGGAGAAATCAACCTCATCAGATCCAAAAGCCAAGCAAGAAATACTCCTCAGAATGCAGTGGCTACTGGCAGTCAGAAAGTTCTGGGAATATGCTGCAAAACAAGGAGTAATGGATCAACGTTAAAAAGTACTCAAACCCCTCGATTGGTCACCGAAGGGGGAATTGTTAATACTGATAGTCAAATCGTTGACTAACTCGTAGTTTGATATTTTAGGATTGTATTATCAAACTTCTTACTTTTATGGAATGAATTTACTTTTGTATGAATGTTTTAAACAAATACTTATATCTTGTGTATGTTGTCAACTTATAATTCGAATTAGTTGTGTTCCGATAATATTGTAACTATCCGAAATTCAGTATTGAATTTCGGACCTTCAAGGGAACTCAGAATCAGAAAGTACCGCACCCAGAAAGAAGAGTTCGGAAGATCACATTCCGAACTAACTCAGAAGATTAAGACATTCACAACCATATTTCCCAAGACACTATGATTAAACCAGCCAGGACTCCAAAATCCACTCAGGATTTCGGACTATCAATATCAACAAATCTAAGGAAACATTACACTAAAACATTCAACAAAGAAGACTGAAGACCAAAGAACATCAAGAAGATAAGGCAAGGGATAAGCACTTCAACTTATAGGATATGATTAGACTAGATCAGGCGTGGCCCTCTAGAAGCATGTCTGTTGTACTTTAGAGTATTATTAAATTATAGACAAGCCACCCTAGTCTGACATTGTATTAGTATATTAGATTCACCCTTCCTTATCTGACTGAAGAGAGACGTGTTGTCTCCTCTTCAGTCCATAGGTTATTATCCGAAGGTCCTCCCTTAGTCTATAAAAAGGAGACCAAGTTCATCTTCAGTCCTCATGGTTTTCAGAGACTTTATGTAACACTTCTACTTATTAATACAATCTCTCATTCCATCAACTCTTGTGTTCTTAACTGCATGTCTCACTGTTCTTATCTTTCTAACTCTCTTTCTAGCACTCTTTAATTCTAGTCTATACTTTCCAAGTTATACAACTGTTAATCCTTATTATTTATTGTTGAGCTATTAAGATCTATTCTAAGTATTACCTCATTATTATAATTCCGCAACCACATCAAGTCTTCAGACTTGTCCATCTCAAGTCTCAGGACTTGTCCCTCCGAAACCTTCAGTTTCGGACCATTACTTTCCGCAATCTTCATTTCCGCATTTACTTAGAATAATTGGCGACAACAGATATCATCTTTTCCCCTTCTTTCATCTCTCTAGAAAATTTAGCCACCTTAGCAAAAACTTTCTTTCCACCTACCCATTGATCATTAAGAGCCTACAACATGCCTCCTATGTTCTCCACTCTGTTATACCTGACGAATCCGAATCCGTTTCCATGTTTATCATATCTCTTCCAAATGAATAGATCCACTAGAGTGCCTTGACAACACAGCGTATTCCGAATCTCTTTGACCTCTACCTCAAAGGGAAGATTTGAGATAAAAAATTTCGTCGCATCCTTGAAACACCACTTCTCCCTCTTTTCCTCGGTCCTTACCAGATGCCCTGCCACCTCACCTGCATTAGAGAGAGATTTTTTCTATATATATATATATATATATATATATATATATATATATATATATATATATATATATATATATATATATATATATATATATATATATATATCTATAATGTCTTTTAAGATGCAACCATATTTTTGGTGTATATATATGTAAGATTAAACGATCTGAAATCGGTTACAAAAATATATCATTCTTACCTTAATTATAACCATTCATACCTTAATTACTGATTTCTTACCTTCCTACCAAAATATTACTTCTTACTGGATCCCATCAAATCATAATGATGTCTTTTAAGATGCAACCATATTTTTGGTGTATATATATGTAAGATTAAATGATCTGAAATCAGTTACAAAAATATATCATTCTTACCTTAATTATAACCATTCATACCTTAATTACTGATTTCTTACCTTCCTACCAAAATATTACTTCTTACTGGATCCCAACTATATATATATATATATATATATATATATATATATATATATATATATATATATATATATATATATATATATATATATATATATATATATATATGTATATATATATATATATATATATATATATATATATATATATATATATATATATATATATATTGAAAAGCAACATGGATTAAACACCAGAAAGACCACCCCAGCCAGAAGTTGGGGCGTCAAACCGCAGAAAAGGCTATAAAGTTTTACATGCTAAATTTGGGCTAGAAAGCCATTGAAGCCTATCTATGGAAACTTTCATAGCCCTATTATCGATCCAAACAAATGCCCCTTCTTGAGCTTTATAGAACAATTCTTTAGCTAATTTGGGCTTCTGCGAGAAAACAACTTCGTTCCTGTTGTTCTAAATTTGAGAGACAATCGTCACCCCGACTGCATACAAAACCCGTTTCTCCATCATGGATTGAGCCTGCTCATCTAGACATTGAAACAGGTCATCTAGACCCATTAAGTTTCGGTGAGTTAAACCCCACCATGCTTGCGCTTTGGCCCAAACTTCTTTAGCAAACTCGCATGAAAAGAAAATATGAATTAAAGATTCATTTTCCTTTTTACATAAATCACAGACCTAAGAGTTTAAATTAGAGCCCAAGCGCAACAAATTGTCTTTAGTAGCTAACATATTCTTGACTCCTCTCCAAATCATAATTAAGTTCCTCTTTAGGATCCATTTAGACCATTTGTATCTTACAATTGAAACCTGCGTTTTTTCAGCAACCATTTTGCGCATCCAGCCTATTGAGAACCTTTCTTTCGGACCTTTAGGACACACCTAAACATCGTTTTTGTCATTAAGGACCACCGAGTCTATTTCTTCTAACATTTTGTCCATTTTACTGCTACTTCTCCCTTCTCTAGTGTTACTTCTCCTTCTTCTTTCCTGAATATCATCCCTTGATCTCATTTTTTCTTCCACGTTAGCATTTTTTTCTAAATCGAGATTGTAAAGTCTAGGGAATCTCGTTTTTAACGGCTTGTCACCTATCCACCAATCCAACCAGAAGCTAGTTTCTTTCTCGTTACAAATCTGTTTTTTGAAGAGGTTTTTAGGGTCCAATTGCATCAATTTGAGTTCGTCCCATTGGAGCACAATCCTTCTCCAAGTGTGTCCGGTCTTTATTTTATGCACGCCTTCAATACATCTATACGGGCCATGAATACTGTCTATTATTTGCGTCCACAAGGCTCCTTGCTCTGTCTTGTATCTCCATAACCATTTCGTCAGGAGAGATCTATTAAGGTCTTCCAAGGGAACTATACCCAATCCTCCTTTCTCCTTTTCTGTGAGAACATTTTTCCATTTAACCCAAAGAATTTTGTTACGTTCTTCCTCCCCCTCTCCCTAAAAAAACTTTCTTCTAATGCGTTCAAGAATGTTTAACACACCCATCGGAACTTTAAATAAGGAAAAGAGAAAATTGCCAAGACTCCCCAAAACATTACAGACAATAGTATGTCTACCTCCAATTGAGAGGGTTTTCACCTTCCATTTGCTTAATTTGGCTCTAAATTTGTCTATAAGCGGTCTCCACGGTTTGATGCGCCCCATGTTAACTCCAATTGGCATGCCTAAGAAAACAATGGGAAACTTCTCCATCTTACACCCAATCACCAATGCCATTGCTTCCACCGCTTCACGGGTCTGACCATGCCTAAGAAAACAATGGGAAACTTCTCCATCTTACACCCAATCACCAATCCCATTGCTTCCACCGCTTCACGGGTCTGACCAATGCTAAAAAGAGAGCTTTTTTACAAGTTGACCTTTAAACCTGCAGCTTTTTGAAAACAAAATAGCACTCAGACCGGATTTAGAATGTTTTCAACGGTCCATTCACCAAAAAAGATGGAGTCGTCAGCAAAGAAAAGATGTGTTAAAGGAATATTAGAATCACCGACTATAATACCATTATAAGTATTATTTGACACTGCTTTTTTAATCGCTTCATTTAATCCCTCCATCACCAAAGTGAAGAGAAACGGAGCGATAGGATCACCTTGACGGAGGCCACGACCAAGAGAAAATTCCGCGGAGGGGCTAGCATTAATAAGAACTGAGGAAGAACCAGATCTAAGGTACTCTCTCACCCAACTTCGCCATTTCTCTCCAAAACCTTTCTGCTCCAACATTGAGTCAAGATAGTCTCGAGAAACTAAGTCATATGCTTTGGCGATATCAGACTTGATGATGAACATCGTTTCCTTCTTAGCCTTAGCCCAGTACATAACTTCGTTCACGATTAGTGGACCATCCATGATTTGTCTGTTTTTTATAAATGAAGATTGCGTTGTATCTATAATTCGAGGGAGCACCTTTTTCAACCTGTTCGCCATCACCTTTGAGAGAATTTTATAAGTGCTTGAGATTAAACTGATCGGCCTAAAGTCTTTGACTTGGGTTGGATTGTTAACTTTTGGAATTAAAGATATAAAGGCTGAATTAACTCCATTAGGAATCACGGGTCTTCTATTGAACTCGTTAAAAGCAACAATTAGGTCCTCCTTGACCGTCTCCCAATGAGTTTTGAAGAATTCGATTGTAAACCCATCAGGACCTGGGGACTTATTTCGACCACTTCCCCAAATTGCTTCCTTTATCACTTTCCCTTCAAAGTCTTTCTCTAATTCAATCTTCTCAAGATCAGTTATACGAGAAGTATCACCTAGCTCTTGGCTCCATGTGACATCATCGTCTCTTTTGAATAGATTCTCAAAGTGCTTCTTGAAGTGTTCTTTAATCTTCTTAGGATCAACTTCCCACGAGCCTTCTATATTGATTCCCTTAATACCACTTTTATGCTTTTTTTTTTGTTGATTACTCTATGGTACATTGCTGTG